>VZTZ01041457.1:1295987-1333984 GCA_013400955.1 Drymodes brunneopygia
CTCTCAAAATCCCTGTCTTCATGGAGCTTCTTGTTTCCAGCCAGCACTCCCCAAACTTTTCAGCTCCTGTTCTTTACAGAGAAAATTCAGAAGAAAAATGAGTGATTTCTGAAGAACCCCAGTATTTTGAAATTTCTCATTAAATGAAATTTCCCTTCCTAAACTGTTTTTGTAAATTGCCCCATTGCAACATTTTTTTGGTGAGTAATATAGTTCGTATGAGAGCCAACACAATGAGGATGAAACAAAGTGCTTCAACCTTACCCAAGCAGAATGTTAAATAAAAGTCAGATGAAATTGATACTGTCCCTTGAAACACTCAGATTTTCAGAATCAGCATTTCCTCATAGCAAGCTGTTCCATATCCCCTGCTGGCAGCAGGCTTAGAGACATCAGCTTTTTCTGGAAAAGCTTTAAGAGCTGGGTATTATTATTGTTATTATTATCATCAATAATATGCAGAGGAAATGGACCTGGAAAACAGAGGCAAGAGGATAGATTCTGCTACAGCTTTCTATGCTCATTGGTAATATGGTTTTGGATTCACAGAGGTCCAAAGGAGAGGAGAATTCACCCCTACAAAATATTGGCCACCTCTCTTTGCCTCCATGTTTCTGTTTATGAGTACGTCAGGTGCTCTCAGCTCACTCTTCCACTCTGGTGGATTCATTCATGTGCCACCACTGACTGGCATGACATCAAAACTAACCCCTTAATGCTCCATTTGTGGCTTTTGCCATTATTATTTTTTCTATTTGCATAGAATAGAAAGGTAACACTGATGCTCAGGAGAAGGAAGCCTTTGGACAGCACTTCAGTCAGCTAAGTGGACTCATACAGGGTGACAATGCCATTGTTGCTTGTGAGCTGCACAGATCCACTCCAATATCTGGATGACAAGAGCAATTTAAAACCCTTTAGGATGGATGTTAGCACACACACACACGGTTCTGTGCCTGCTCATGAGCAATCCCATTAGGAGGCTGAGCCTGGATGTCAGGGAGAAGTGGGGATGGGAATGGGGCAGGGTGGGTTGGGGTCTCATGGCATGAGCTGCTCTCTCAGGTGTCAGAAGTGGGTTTATAGCAGGGTGTAGAAAAGCAGGCATAACTCTGTCTCTGAGGGTTCCCATCCCATCTGTGAGTCACCACAGTGCTGCTGCTGCCTCCATGTGCCACCGAGTCCCCACCTTAAAATTATTAATATATTTTCCCTTAGAAGGGATTTTTGACACCTGTGGCTGACACATGTCCTGCTCCTTCATGCATGAAGTGTTTTGTCTTCCCCTTTAAGGAGTTTACTGCCTCACTGACCTTTATATTCTGCAAAGAAACATTATAATCTCCCACACTGCTGGGCTGCTAAGTGCTTTCTCATTTGACTTGCGCTGCTCAATGGTCTTTCCATGTTGACGGCCTCTATTAAGTCACTGGGAGTTAGCCTGAAACTGTTCTAAGCTGTTATTTTCAGTAATAACACTTCTATTTGTTCCCCAGGTTCACCTCACCCAAAGGAGGTGGGAGGAGATGTGGAAGCACAAATTCTCATTAGAAGAAAAAGCAATTTTCTTTGGGAATAACCTAACTCAAGGCGACCCGAAAGGGTCAGAGCACTGGTTCCAGTATGAACCGAGCTGAGACTGGAAATCTTTAAATTAATCAATTCTCCTATTGAGGACTTCCCCAAAATGGTATTTATCACTTGGAGCTTGTCAGGAAGTCTCTGTGAGTGCAGGGAATGTGCCAATATGTTATGGATGATGCTGTAATTGTTCACTCCTGTCAGCATTGTCTCTTCCTGTAGAGTTTGTCCATAAACAACTTGTGAGTGCTCATCCTTCGGCATTATTTTCTGTGTATTAGTCATTAGCCATGTGACTTATTTTCCTTGAAAAGAAAGCGGGGGGGGGGGGGGNCATCTTAAGAAAATTCCCCATGGAAGACAGAAGAACATGCATTTTTCACTGAACTCATCTTATCATGACATAAAATTTGGGAACAGCCATGATGTGTGAACTGCATGCAGGACAAAAAGCCACCAGTCAGCCCACCCAGCATGGGGTGAGTGAGGTTATGACTGAATGTGCAAATGGCAGAGCTGATCAGACAGCCCAGGAAATTCCCTGGTCCTTCTCTCAGAGAAATTAAAATGACCCTTTTCCACCATCCTCTGCTGCTGCTTTATCCTCCCAGTCTCTTGTCTTGGCTCTGCATTCTGGGGCCTTGAAACCCAACATCAGGGACAGTCCTAATGGTATTTCCAAACTCCTTTTGTTTTTTTAGTTAGAGATGGTGAAACAAAACCCTCTGACTGTGAGGCTTTTGGTGGAACTGCCCTGTGTTGCTCAAGTTCTTGTTGGTTAGAAATAACTGCAAACTGTTCACCAGTTCCCCCCTCTCTTTTTCCTCTGTGCCCATTACATAAGGCTGTTTTGATAAGCCTGAATGGTGAAATCATATACACATAGAGTACAATAATAATATCAACCTCATAATGACTAGGGAGAGGATAAAAAATGTCGGCTTTATCAAAAAAATGATCTCTTTTAACAACAAATTGTAACTAATTAGACTTTGAATGGGAAATCAAATGAAAGTGCATGAAGGCTCAATTTTCCATACAGCTGACGTTCTGACCTTTTTAGGAGTGGGAAAGAAAATTATTTTTAATTAACATGACTAATCATTTCCTGTCATTTTCAGATAATTGGCTTTGTCGAAAAAAAATGAGCTGTTTTGGGGGGAAAACTGGGGAGGGTGGCAGCTCTACTGGCATGTTTAACCTTTTAGATTCTGCCTGCAAAAGGAATTTTGGATCCTTGTTATCATGGTGAAAAGGCTTTATATGGAAATTGGGTGCCCTACGCCTCTTCCTTTCCATATGGCTCATACAAATTCATGCATAGGGAAAAATATTTGACACACTGCTAGACTTCTTTCACTTTGAACCAGTCCCTTATTAAGAAAATGCAGAGCTGGTTTAGCTAACAAACTGTTTTCTGGTTCATTTTGAGGTCACGCACGTGATCTGGGACAGGAGGTCAAATTCTGGAGTACTCAATAAATTCTGCTCTAGCTAGTTGAGAATTTGGGTTGATTGAGTGTAGCCAACTTTTATTCTGACTGAACAAGCAATTGAAGGTGGCCAGACCAAGTGCTGTAAAGACTGTTTCATTGTACCTGCTTGCTGGAAACGTGGAAATGAAAATCCTAGGAAAACAGAAATCCTAGGCCATGAGGTATGAATTCAGGCTCTTTCAAGCAGCAATGAAACCTGGTGTGTTGGAGGCCTTCCTGGGCAATCATTGTGAGGTTTTAATGCACACTTCAAGGGACAGGCAGAGTTGTTGGAGAGAGACCAAAGGAAAGCAGGAAGATCAAATGACTGAAACACGACCTGCAAGCAAAGACTGAACAGCCTGGGATCGTTCAGAGAAGAGAAGAGAAAATTCAGTGGGGAGCTTAAGTTTAGAATAACATTAAAAAGACACTCAGAAAGGCGGTAAGCTGTCCTCTACTCTCACTTAGTGGGGTAAGTAGGAGCGAGAATAAATTGCAGGAAAGTCTCAGAAGAGATATCAGGAAAAACTTCCAAGTGATGAAGAGAGCAGAGCACCAGGAATTCTGTAGAGCCCCTGCCTCTGGTAGTCTTCAAATGCGACAAACATCTGTCAGGGATGACAGGAGGACAGTTCATCCTGCCTTGGGGCAGGGAAATGGATCTGCTGCTCTGCTGAAATCCCTTTCAAATGTGATTCCCATAATTGTATAGGGCAAAGCATTCCTGTTTGATATCAGCAAGCAGGATAAGGATCTGGAATAATGAGCTGGTTTTGAAACAAAAGGAAGACATGAGCATATAGAAGGTGAGCAGCAATCAACTTTGGATGTAAGTGCAGGCTCAAAAAAGAAAAATCACCCTGGTTAAGCAACAGAGTCAACACACACAGAAACTTTGTTCTAGCAAGGAGCTGCTGGCTGTAGCCTGGTGCCTACCTGTGCTCTGCTGGGTCAGGACGCCCAGAGGTTTCTCAGGCTCTGGGGTTGTTGCTGGTACAGCCATAAATTGATTCCTGGTATAATTGGCTTGATGTGATGTTGTCTGTTATCTTCTGGCCAGCGTGGACTGTGAGGCCAGGCTGGTGGCATTCACCCTGGTGTCTCCTGAAATGACAGTGATGGAGTCACTGACACAGGGAAGGAACAGCTCAGCCTGTTACTCCTTTATTCAGAAAAAAATGGAACTCATTTCATGGTTCTTTCATTCAACCCCTACCATGAAAAATAAACCCAGAAAAATTGGGGTTTATATTAAATGTATACCTAACATGAAAGAAATATCTTTGACTTTCAATTTTTCCAGTCCCAGTCCCCTTTTTCTCCTGTTGCCTCCACTTACAGAGCACTCCAGCTTCAGTAGGATGGGGAACAAGCAGGATAAATTCCTAAACTGCATAACAACACCAACTCCTGTTCTTTCCTCTTATTTAACTGACATATTCCATAGCTGAGGAATCCCCTATTTTACTGATATTAAAACCATGTAGTCATTTCTATTCATGAAACAGATCAGAACAAGTTCCACTAATGACTAAGAGATGTATTTGGGAGAGGAGAATTCTGCAAATTAGCAATCAAACACAATAAAAAAATCAAAGGTACTGCGTTACAAAATACACTTTGTTCATTTATTTTAACAAGTATCACTTATTTTCAATTATTTACAGTGCTAGTTAGTGTGCTCATAAAGTACTGTGGCATATTGAGTTAAAAGTAATGGGTTCTTAGTGCTGGGAAATCTCAGCAGAGCACTCTGCTATTAAACACTGGTAGAAATAGAAAGGTAATGTTATGGTGGGCTGCTTTCTGGGCTTCTTTTGCTTGTTGTGGAGCACTTTTTGATGGGGTGAAGATAATTGGGTCTGCAGATTAAAGGAGTTAAGAATTAGTTGAGTTCTCACTGTGAAGAGTTTTGTAAATTCCCACATCAATCTTTATGTCTTCCAGCTTGTCTCCCCCTTTAACAAATCCAGCATTCAGGGCCTTATCTCAGGGTGTCCTTTCCAGTCTGAATTCTCTGGCTTTCTTCAGCTGCTCATCATTTAAAGACAGTTATTTTTTTGGCATTTCATTTCCTGCTTTTTTCCTCCTCTTCTGCATCTTTTATAGATGGTGATAAATGTGAATAACAATGTGCCCAGTGTGAAAGACAGAGTGTAAAACCCAATTCCATTCGATTTCTCTTTTATTCTAACTTTAAGCCTCAGATTTGCCCATGTCTCACTCCCCTGGACCTGTCACCTGAATTAAATAGTGACTCTTAAAACTGATTGCTGTGAAGAAATAGATCTCAGAAGCAAGAACGTAATGGCATCTTAAAGAAAATTTCCTAATAATTGCTGAAACTCATTTAAATTTTATTCCCCACCCCTGAGATATGGAAGCAGCTCAATGCTAATCAGAAAAGGGAGAGAAGTGACCTTAATTTCGGATGATCTATTTTCAAAATCCTGTCGAAGGCAGCAGAAAGGCTCTAATAATTTGCACACACACATGGAAATGGCAGAGGAGGAGAGGGGCTGTCAGACAGGGAATACTGAGACTCTTGTCTGCTTTTGTGCGTCACTGCTGACACCTGCTGCGGAGCCGCCTGGCACTGCCACCCTCCCAAACTGGGAAAGAGCTGCTCCTCCAGCCTGGGAAAGGGATCAGCCTGTCCACACTGGGCAGGTTTAACAGCAAGGAAAAAACCCAGCTGTGTGAGTTGGGGAGGAGAGGCTTTCTCCAGCTGTATTCTGCTTTTTTTCCCCCATTTTTTAAAATCCAGTATTCAAGTCTTTTGCCTGTTTTTCAATATTTGCTTGACATCTTGATAACCTGAGGTTTTTTTTCACTATCTCAGGCTCTGAAATAGATGGGTCTGCGCTGCCCTTGGACCCTGGCCAGGAGAGAAGGGATCAGCAGCAGGTGATGCTGTAGTCAGAGCTGATCTAGATTCAGGTCAAGGTTGGTTTAGAAATAAAAGTGACCAGCTCAGGCAATGGCTGTTTCTTTAGTACATCTTTCTTGCTCATATGGGTTAATCTGGTTGGTGGCTTCCTGCCAACACGTGGGAGTTGCCCTGGCAAAAAGTGTGGTTTTCTCTGTGTTCCTGCTGTAAAATGAGGAGTTCTCACCTGCCATAAACCTTCCTGCTGTAAAAAGCTGCTCAGCACAAGGAGATGCCCAGCAGAGTTATCATCATTATCTGATGTGACACAAGAAGCATTTAGTAGGAGTCAGTTTCCTCTGGCATGGTGATACAGTGAGGATTCTGATGGACAACTTGCATTAACATCACAGACCTTGGGAGAGGGAAAAATAGAAGAGAATTTTCTCTTTAAATGGATGTTTGATAAAAGAACAGAGGCAGGTAATGGCTAGATTTGCTTTGTTAAGCAAGTGTCCAGAGTATTTGCATTTCATAATTGTTCCTGCAAAATTTGGTGTGAGCTGAATATCAGCTTAGCTTTGCTTTGCTTCTCTTTTCTTCCTGTGTGGAGTGCCAGAATGTTAAATAGCTTCAGTTCCATCATGCCAGGTTCAGCTTGAGCCCTGCTCATTCTTCCCCTGAGTGGTAAACCAGATGCCACCCCACCTTCAGTGAGGGCTGGGGGAAGAAGGCCTCCAAGAGCCATCCCTGGGGATTGTGCAGCACAGCTCATCCCCCTGCCCCAAACAAAACCCACCACAAGAGGCAGAACATTGCTCCCTGTTATTAATCTCAGTGTGATTCTAAATGTTGTGCTATTACTGCACACACAAAGATACTTGAGGGTTTTCTGATTTCAATTATGATTATTATTTCTTCTGAGAGATGTTTTCTCTGCTGTTGGGAAATCTGCTCTGGAGCAGCAGCAGACAGCAGTAAATAATCCTGTTTGTATTAAGTGTGCACTCCTGCTGGCCTCCCCTGCCTTGTTGAGGTCCCCTTGCTTTGCCCCCTCTATGAGAGATGGTGGGAGACTCTCAAAATGTGCTGCAGGTAGCAAGGATCCACATTTAAATTTACACAACCTTTTGAACAAGCTAAGCCAAGCCAAAGTCAAGATTTTCACTTTGCAAATGTCATCACTAAGAATTTTTCTCCAAAGAACTTTTGCTAGGTGTGAAAAAAAGTCAAATACATTTGTCCCAGGCCTATCAAATCATACACTGAATATTGCTGTGTTCACAGAGCCAGTCCTTGAGGGCACCACGTGCAGAAGAGTTCATGGAAGTGGTAATGGTCTGGGAACAGTGAGCGTGCTGTTGTGTTGTCATTGGGAAGAGCATGGTGACAGTGTGAATTTTGAGTCACCTAACCACACTTGGGGTGATCAGTGGGCTCAAGTTTGTGTATGTCCTTTGGCTTCTTAGCCCTCCATTCTCCAGAGCAGCACCTGCTGAGCCCTGAGAACATCTAGGAGCTCTCCAGGGGTCCCAGATGTGACCTGAGGGCCTCACTCCAGCTCCCAGGGGACAGACATCCACACATGAAGTGACCAGATCAACTCATCACCTCTCTGTCTGTCCCAGCAAGGCAGCCAAGAGCTGAGCTGGCCAGGAATAGAAATCACAGGTAGAGAACAGGAAGACAAATGACTAACAGATGCTTGCCCTGCTATTCCACCTGGACTATGGCTAAAGGGTCAGTCCACTGCAATCTGCAGGATATATATTTTCCTTAATGCTGAAAATGCTGAATATTCAGTGTTCCAGATTCTTGGTGCCTGTCCCAGTGGGTCAAGTCTGTATAATACAATCTCACAGCTACCACAACCCCAATTAACTCATTGTCCTCCTACTTCTGGGTATGAGCTTCTCTGTCTCCCATGACCATGTTCAGAGGCTTCTCTCCCACACAAATTTAATATTAGAAACACTTCCATTTCAAAATTGCTTTCTACTCCTTCCTTCAGATGTCCCTTTCCTGGGTGAAGCATGAGCAGAAAAGATGAAGATACTTCCTAACCCCAAGGCTGCCACTGCTGCCATTCCTTATGAAAGCTTTACAGAGCCTTCCAGATGCACATTAAGCTTGATGTGGACTCTTTAAATCTCAAGAACATTTAATAAATGGGGAATTAATCTGATTAAGTCATACCAGAGATGAATTTCTTACATTGATACAATCTCCAATGAGCACTGTACTTCATTTAATAAATGTATTTATTAAATACATAAAAGAGTTGTAAATGGAGTTCTTGTCTTGCTGAACCTTATTAGGTTCATCCTTATTTAACATTTATTTTCTTGAGATGAGACAATATTTGTTAAATCTTGAACACGTCATTGCAAAATCCAGCCATGGTTTATTCAGACTGACTCTAAATATTAAATTTCAACATTTGCTAGACCTGGCTCCTTGTTTAATCTACCAAGATCTCTAACAAGCACAAGGAAAGATTTGCTAACTCAAAAATAACTCCTATTGAATCTCCAGTGAGTTTGTAAAAATCTACCTAATATTTAATAAATCTGCCCTAAGATTTGCTAAAGTCTGTTTAACCTCCATTAAAACGGGGAAAAAGGAATTTGTTGGAGTCCTTTTTGGATTCATGCAAAACTTCATAAGTATGTCAGAAGTTCCCCAAATCCTATTAAATTGCCATGAGAATTTCCTCTTTCATTTCTCATCATTGTTGATTATTAATGTATTTGTGCATAAATAACAGCTCTCTCCTCCAAGGCACTGAATCACTCCTGTCCTACTCACTCCCCACCATCAGAATTCAGCCACTGGGAAATGACAAGTCACTGCTGGAGCATTTCTGCCACTCCACCTTTGAGACTGCAGCCCGTAATTTTGCAGAGCTTTTCTGGGAATGTGCGGATTGCCTTGGTCAGGTTGATGCATCTCTTCCAAAGAGACACATTCCAAGAAAAAGCAATCACGCTGTATCCACAGCAGAAAAAATGCTTCCCCACCTCTTATTATTCCAGTCCCTTGCCAGACTAAGACAGACAGAGTAACAAACATTGTACTTAGCTCTCAACCTGCACTCAGAGCATTTTTATGTCTCTGTCTAGTTCCAGGATTTCTGGGGCAGCGATCCCAAATTATGTTTGGCCCAAAAGCTCTGCCAACTTGTCTTGCAGATCACCCTGCATCCTGATCATAAAATTTCACTACAAAAGAGAAAATTGAAAGCAATTATGTTTTTGTATGCTTCTGTACCATCACTCCCCCTGGCCATTCAGAGCCCAGGGATGGCAGAAACACAGCCCAGGAATCCTCCTCCAGCACATGGGCAATGTAGAAAAACTGAGTGGGGAGGTGAAAGTACTCTAATTTATTTACCCTTGTTTCCAGCCTTCCCATTTCAAGGCAGTTACCTTGAAATCTCCTATTTGCCATGACAATGAATGCAGATCCCTTCTTTAGCAGGCCTGACCTTGGAGCAGGTAGCAAAGGGCAGCAGATGAGAAGTTAAAACTCTCAACACAGGAGATGGAGCTTCAGATCTGCTCAAGGCTACAGTGGAAATGAGCTCAGCCACCTGAATCCTGTCACCGTTTATCAAGAGCTGGGAATTCTCTTGCCTGGTACTCCAGGCACAGAGGAGGTTGTAGGAATCCAGAGGAGGGCAGTGCTGTGGGGTCACTGTGTGAGGACTTGTCCCCTGAATAGCTGGTGTAGTGCAGAAAAGGGGATTTTGCTGAATGCTTCAGAAATGTGGGGCTGGGAGAGCCAGCAAAGCCAGCTGTTCTGGGAAAGGCACTGGCAGAGCTGATTTGGGTACAGAATGTGAGGATTCAGCTCTCCTCATAGGAGTTTCACAGCAATGCTCTCAGACTCTCCCTTTATTGCTTATCAAAAATCCTCTCACAAAAACATGGTGCCAGTATATTATTTAATATGAGCACTCTGATATGACAGTGAAGAAGACCAGACAGGCCAGACATGACAGATAACTTGGCAGTTAAAGCTGCTACTAAAAATAAAGGCATGGATTTATTAAAGGGTTACAGAGAAAGGGTCTGCAGTCCAGCTGATCCCATGTGCAGGTCCCACATATTAAACATTTGAGTTTGGGTTCAAGTAAAGTTTGCAAGTCTCTTCAGATTTGTAAGTTTGCCTGTGATAATTTGCTACTGGGTTCAGGTTATTCTCCTACTGATTTATAGTCTTGGATGTTCTAAGCAATATTTATTGCATCAGATAGTAGAGCCAGCTTTCAGGAAATGCTGGTACAGATGACACAAACCTTGAACATTTGGGGATTTTAAAAATGCTATTTATAAAGTGGCGGAATTTGAGGAAATTCTCAAGAAAAGCAGAAAGGACAATGTAATTACAGACTTTCAGAAATGGGCAGTGATTTTCTGAGAATCTGACAAAAAGCAACTACATGTTTTTGGATAAAGGTGGGCATTACCACACTGAAAATCTGCTCCTTTTCCATGTGAACTGTGGCAGTAACACAACACAGAGAGATGTAATGTATGAATCTACTTCTGAAACCTAGGCTTATGAATTATTAATAAACAAATAAACAAAAGTGACCAAAAAAACCTCAAAACAAAACAAAAAACACACAATTTTTTTAAAATCCCAAAACAAACAACAAGAAAAAAAAATAAAATAAAAAAATAAAAACAAAACCCAAAACCAACTCCAAAGATCTCAGACTGTTTATATGCTAACCCAGTTATTTATCATATGAGCTGCTTGAGCCTGAAAGGAATCCATGTCCCAGCCTGGCACAATTCTGCAGTCCCTATTAATTCACGTCTGTGTATTGAGCTTGATGAACATAGAAAGTCTGGATACACAGCTCTGAGCTCCTGTAGGAGGAAAAGACAACTCCTCATCCAGTTCTGACCAGGACTGGATTTGAGACACAGCTATTTAAGAATCCATCTGTAATAACAGGCACAATTTAATTCAATTCAACAGCCTTGTAGGATTCAGAAACAAATAAACAAACCCTTCACTTAAGGAGCATTAGAATTTATCTTGAGGAAAGCCAGCCTCATAAAAAATGAAGCAGAAAATCAACAGCTAAGAGGGTAAAAAACTTTTTCCTGTGGCATGAAAACTATTGAAGAGATCACATTAGCTGCTCACTGAAATTTATAGCATCAAAAATTGCAGAAGGAGTGAACACAGGGAAAAGGGCTATGTATGGTTCAGCCATAATTTAAAAGAAAAAAAAAGGATACTTAAAGTAGAAGATATCCACTGAAGAGCACAAATTGGGCCAAAAAGAGGAAAACAGAAAAGAGCTTGGCCAAGTTCAATGTTAATCTCTCATATGGCAGGGCAAAAAGGGTTTTCAGAAACATCTCCTGAGAGGGATTTGAAGCCACAATTCAAGCACATCAGAAAGAAGAAATTTGTCAGATATTTTATACTGGCAGTTCGTGATTAGTGTGTAATGGGTCCTCAAGAAAGAAAAAGATGAAGTGGAGAAGCCTAATAAATTCTTTTATCAGGGTTCACCAGGGAGGAGGTCAGTAGTTTACGAGGGATGAATCTGAAGACTTCTCTGTTTGAAATGCAAGTAGAACAACTTTCAGAATGTTTTTTCACAAAGTGAATGGCAACAACCCTTCCAGACCAGATAAGCATAAAGCACATGAGGAAAATCAATTTTAATTGTAAATACATAGAAACTGTTCCAAATTAGCTGGAGTCTCTCAGGAGTTATCTTGGAATAAGTAGGAATTTTTCTGAAAAAGTCAGTTCAGCACTCAGCAGAGGTCAAGAGTATGTTAGTAACAGCTAGGACATATCTAGAGTAGAAAAAAAAATTAAAGGCACTGCTAAAATTAAGCATATCTTGAATATTCTGGTTGTGGCATCTCAGACAAAAATTCTGTAGAAATAGAAGGGGCACAGAGATGGCTGAAATTACAACCAGGTGGGAATGGAGCAGGTCCTGGGCACAGAAATCAAAAAGCTGGGGCTCATCAGTTTGATGAGTGAAGAGTGTATGTGTGGTTATATAAAATCATAAATAGCACAGAAGGGACTACAAACAATTTTTCACTGTTTCTTATAAGGCAGAAACAAGAGGCACCAAATAAACTGATCAGGCTACAGATTTAAGCAGAGAAAAGAAAGCCCTTTTTCACACACAAAGCATAATCAAACTGTAGAGCTCATTGCCCAAAGTATAAATGGGTTCAAAAAGCAATTAGACAAATTCATGGAAGAAAAGTACATCAAGGGCTTATTAAACACAGTGAAGTGGATCCAAGCTCCAATTTGGGACTCTTTAAGCTGCAGATTACTGAAAAATGAGGAGAGGTGTTGACAGGGAGTTTTCTTTCTCAGTTTTTTTCTCTTTCTTGCACTCATTTCCAAGCACCCACTACTAGCCACGGACAGGGGGACTATTCTGCTCCAGCTGGACATTTGCTCTGAGATGGGAGGGTTGCTCTTAGGTTGTTGTCTCTCCTGTTGTAGGGAATACACAGGAATCATTTCCATCAGCCCTCAGCCTTGCCTCTCTAAGATTTCTGCCTTTCTCCCCTTGCAGCAGGGGTGGAAAGTGCTGCCTCTACAGAAAACCTCCTGTATCAGCCAAGTCCAAAGCACAGAAGTTGGCAGGGGGGTGTCTCACTGCTGCTGCATCCTGCACTTGCTCAGGAGCCACCAGCACCTTCAGCACTCACATGAAGTCAGGGAGAAAAGTCTCCTAAAGCTGCCCTGGGCTCAGCACAGCGGGGACAGCAAGGGCAGTGGGAGCAGGGTGGATGCTGATGGAAGAGCACCAGGCTCACTGCCCCAGCCAATAACCCAGGGATCGAACTTTGGCTGCTCAGATAAAGCCGGTGCTCAAAACCATTCTTTGGTTTGTCCACTGCCAACTGCTAAATGACCCCGAGTTCACTTTGCAGACCTTTAGAAGCAGAGCTCCAAGGTCCCTGTGATGGGCTCAGAGAGTGACAAACACAGAGCACTGAGAAAACCTTGAAACTCCACACCACTCTTCTCACAGCTAATCTTTGGAGCCACTTAATCATACAGGGCTTTCAGTTACTAAGGTCCTTTTAATTTAGAGTGAGAGAGTGTGGTAATTAGCCTTAACCAGGTCATTGATCCTGGGGGAATACACTCTATGAGAATCTACATCCATCTCGCATACTTGAGGGAGGGAAGGGCTGATCAGCTCGACATCTCGGCTCTCAGTATTAACAAGGCAGGTTAGAGCTGACCTTCTGCTGGGGCCCTTCACACCTAGCTGCCCATGGGAACACAAAGGCACCTCTCCCAGAAGCTCCATTATTTCTTTGGGTTCAGCAGGAGCACTGCTGTGAGTGGAGAGTTCTCACCTTTCCCTGGCTG
The DNA here is from genome assembly GCA_013400955.1 of Drymodes brunneopygia. Classification (NCBI taxonomy): domain Eukaryota; kingdom Metazoa; phylum Chordata; class Aves; order Passeriformes; family Petroicidae; genus Drymodes; species Drymodes brunneopygia. The sequence continues at coordinate 1,309,305 of VZTZ01041457.1, forward strand.
TAAGCACAGAGATGTTCTCCATGACCTGCCGCCCACTTCACAAGCACCGCCAAGATTTATGGGCTGTTTCAACAGGAACTTTGCCCTCTCCCTGATTCCACTCCTCCCTGGGGCAAACCTTCAATTCCAGATCAATAACTTGCTGCCACAGTAAGAGCTGAGATGTCACACGTGGTGCTCTCCAGCTTCCCCTGGGCTGCAGGGGTGCAGATGCTGAGAAGCCAAGGTGAATAAATCCATCTCAGCAGTGTGTGCCTTCCTTCAGGCATGGAGGGATAGAGGCCCTGACCAGGCACTGTTTCACACTAACATTTTCACAGCCAATTTCTTTGAATTGTGCAATTAAATTAGCCAAAACCATTCAGCACCTGCCATTTCATCACATGAGCCACTCACTGTGACCATGGCCGATCTCAGCATTAGGCTGGAGCCCAAGGTGGAGCAGCAATGCCCATTCCCTATCACACACCAGCTATTTGGGCTTCTTCAACAATAGCTCTGCAACAGTTCTCACTGGCCTTACATTTTCAAATTTCTGCTTGGAAAGGCTCTCTTCTGGCTTTTTAAGAACTATTTTTGTTTTTAGTTTTCTTTTTGCAAAGTTGGCTCTTTAGGAAACTCTACATGGACTAATATCTCACTTTCCCCTTGCAGATTTTGTGGAAGACAAAGGGAAAACAGGCTGGACCTCTCCCCCACCCAGATTTCCCACATCATGTTGTTGCTATTGCCAGGTTGTGATGTTTGTTTTTTTCTTTTCTGAGTCTCCTGCCAAACATTTGTCTGCTTTGTCAGTTTTTTATTTTTTTCTTTTTCTGGGAAAAAAAAAAAAGCCTGTTTAATTTTAGCAAATGGGTTTTTCCACTTCAATAGCCTCAAAATTTTCCCTGGAGAGCTGTAAGCCCTTTAAATATATTTCGGTTGCCAGATTTCTTATGTTCTCTCTCCAGGAAGCCAATTTTGCTCCTAAGCTCTCGAGAAAGGGCCAGTCTCATATTTTCTTGCACTTTGAAGCTCTTGTACGCCACCTTCCCTCTTTTTTCTTTCACAGTCTTCCTTAGGTTTAGCACTTGTCCCTGAGGTAGCACAAAGGCCAGAAACCCTTCCCAGGCTTGTGTTAAACTCCTTATCCACTCTGGGTCTTTCATCCTGTATCCATCAGCAACTCATTCTGGTGTTTCATGACAACCATCCCCGTGTGCATTGCTGGGCACCAGCCTGAAGACACTAACCAGGACTAAATGCTTCAGTGGCTCTGTGCCCTGCTCTGATCCAGAAGCTCCATGGGGAATTTTCTCCTCTCTCTCTCTCTCTCTCTTTTTTTTTTTTTAACTAGCTCCTTGGGAAACTCAGCACAGTTCATTATCTCACGTTGCCTTCATCAGTTTTTGTGAAAAGTAAAGAATATACTCATGTTCCGTAGCTCCCTCTTTTCCTACTGAACATCACCATTGAAACCTTTGCTAGGTGTTGAAATCCCAGAACAAAATGGGATCCTGGGATCTGGCCAATCCCTTACAACCCAAACCTCTTTTCCAGATATCTTGAATAGTTTCTGTAAAGCTTGAACGGGATCAGACAGAGATGCAGTGTCCAACAGGTCTCACCACACACATGGGAAGAGCAGGTTCAATTACAAGTGGAAAGTGGTTCCAGCTTGGAAACTGAAGGCAAGACAGCTTGTGGTGTCTGTAACTGAACCAGCAAATGAGTTGTGTAATACGTGACCTCTGGGACAAACACAAGTTCCTTCTTCAGGCCTTGGCAGGTTTATAAACAATGCAAAAGAAAAAGAAGAAAAAACCCACAGCTGAAGTGTTGTGTGATGAGCTGAGGAGAAGAAAGATTTACACTGCTGACTGACTGGCTTCATGGTGAGAGCGGAGCAGTGTAAGTAATGGATCTGCAGACTCTGGGGAGCAGCCATGGCTACTCAATAAAAAGTGCTGTTTATTTTACAATCAACAGTTCTAACACAAGGACTCTCAGGTTCTCTTATTCACGATGACAAATTATTCCTGGGATCAATGAGATTCCTTTTTACTGCCCCCCTATTTCACTTCCATAAAAACACGCACACAGTGACGAGCTTAAAGAGCACCTTTGCAGCCACTAATTAAAAACATGTTTCACACATTATTCCATAAATATGTCAGGGCTGTTATTACCCCAAGACAAGCTTTCACTAAGGCAGTGTCCAGCTGGTGTCACTGAGGTGCAGAGGGGATTTAATAAAGCCAAGGCTGTGTCTGGGAACGGACCATGGGTGTCCTGATTTGTGCTCTAATGAGCGTGTGCTCATCCCAGATCCTGACACAGGGCTGCACTCTGCCAGGAATGCTGCTCTGGTCCACCCTGAGAATGGGGAAACATCCCCTAGGCTGGACAGAAAATGAAAATTTCATTTTGTGGGAAAGGACAACTGGCTGCTTTAACCGTGAACCAGGACAACAAGTTAAAATATCTAATTATTCTTTTTTCACTTACCAAAATATTTTGAAAAGGCTTTCTTTCAGTCTTATCAGAACACTCAGCCATGATATTGCGTTGCTTGCAAGTCCATTCAAATAATAATTCCAGTGCACTCATGTACATGAAAACATGAGACCTGTTGCACTTAAAATCTCAAGCCTGGTCAGCCTGGAGCTCTGCAGCATGACCTTGGGCTTGAATGCTAAAAGAGAAGCTTAAGAAAGAGAAGGGTGCAGGTGTAATGATGGCAGGAGCCTGACTCCTGAAACACAGAGCAAAACACAAGTAGGATTGGCTTCCATGAAATCTAGGCGACAGCTGTGTAATTTATACAGGATTCTTTGGCTTGTCAGCATGGCTCTTGTTTTCTGGGCTGCACTCCTGTTATCTCAGAGCAGGAGAAGGCTGTTAGAGCTCTCCTGCCAGACCCAGTAGCCTTTAGTCAGATTTAAGAGTAAGTGACTGTGGGAAATGAAGATTAACACTCTGGGGGCAGGTGAGATTATCTCATTGTTGGTCATTATAGTTTCCATAAATCGAATATATTTGTCTACATATACACACACTAATGTCCAGCAGATCTATAGCACAAGGTAAAAATGAAAAGCCTGGGGAATATTTAATCACAAGGACTTATTGTATGGGCCTGAGAGCAGAGTGCTGTGCAAGAGGAGTGGCTGGGAACTGCTGATGGAAATGCAGTGTGTGTGACAGACCTGAGTGTGGGTGTGCCCTGAACTTCTTTCCAATGGAAGAACAAAAATGAATCAACCAATAATTAAAAACTGCTCACCCCATTTATGGGTATGCATATGATGGGACTGAAACTCTGAATCCAAGCATTCCCTTTATTGATGTATTTGCTCTCACAATGCAATTTCATGATCTTTTAAGGATCTGATTTTTTGATTGCCTGAGCTGGAGGGGGAATAGGTGAGTGAGCAGCAGGATTGATAAGAAAATTCACTGCTGCACCTGCTTGCCATGCATTAGTGTGCCCTGTGTAATGTCATGAGAAACTGGGAAGTCCAGAATTACAGAGAGGTGACTTTCTTCTGTCCCCTAGACCCACTTCTGACTCTGTAGTGTCTCTTCAAGCTGTGCCTTTCTCCTCACTGAACTTATTTTAGAAAGTGAGAACTTGAGGATTATTGTGCAGGGGGAAAACTGAGTCCTGAAGAGGAGCCCATCCAAACATGACACCTCCTGCCACTGCCCACAATGGGCTGTGCCTAGAAGGTACCAGAGCTCTGCAGCTCTCATTGGATCTGGGTCAGCAGATCCCCCAATGAACAGAGGGACAGGCAGGAATCTCTCAACAGCCTCTCAGCTGGAGCAGTGCTGCTGCTTCAGAGGGAGGCAGAAGCTTTGAAAATCAGGTGGCAATCCCAAAAGGACGAAGGAGATGGGATCCAAACTGTGTCATCTGCTGACTGGGCTAGCCCAGCCCCAGGCACTGTGAGCCCCTCATGCTGGCAAGGGTGATGCTGTTTAAAAAGAGGTTTAAAAAGAGGAATGCAGTAATACAAATGTGCAGAGGCATCACTTGTGACTGGAGTCCTTTGTTTTGGCATTATGCCACTGCCAACTGAGAGAGATTTCCTCCACAGGAAGGAATGTGATGTGAATAGGACAGGAAAGCAGTAATGGGAAGTGGTATTCTTCCAGTGTTAGATAGGCAGCTGAGGTAAGCAACTAACTCACACTTCTTTAGTGAGTCTGCAACAGAAATCGGACTTAAATCTGTACCTACCAGAGCCTATTGCAAAATCTAAGCCACAAAAGCAGCTTCTTCCAGCTTTCTTCCCTGTACAAATGCTCAGCCAGTGCTCAGCTGTTCTGCAGAGCAGACTGGCCAGCTCACAGGAGCAGCATTTCTCATGAGGCTCCCAGTGCTGCTCAGCTGGAAATACCTGCAGCAAGTTGGAGAGTCAGGGAGGGCCCTGGAAAAAAAATGGTAATTAATCCCTTAAGTTCATCTTCCACTTCACCTCAACAGTGACTTTTCATACAAACCACACAAATCAGCCACGCTTCAATTAGTGCTTTTAATATGAGTCACACACGGCAGCAGCTCCATGCCAGTGTTTCCAAGCCTCCCTCCACAGAGATGGCTTGGTCAGACCTGCTCATATTCCTCTCCTTCCACGCCAAGGAGCAGATTTGCTCTTGTTCTTTCTGTCCATCTTTTCTGTCACACTCTTTTCCATATTCTCATTTCCCTTAGACAAGAAAAGCAGTGCAAGGACAGGGCATGTTTTACCTTCTGCTTGCACTGAGGCTGAGCTTGTCCTCAGAGCCTGACAGATCTGAGCTGTCTCCTGCAGCCCAACCAAAATTAGAACAGTCACCCATCACTCACTGACTGTTTTTTGAAGCTGGGGATACAAGTGGTCTTTTGAGCTGATACAAATTCATAGGGCTGCTACTTCTCTCTTTCCTGTCTCTCTCTCTCTCTCATTTGCAAATCTTGTTTTGAGGACATGAATAGAGGCATGAAGATAAATATTAGACATACCTCACCTGAAAGCTGTTTTTTCTTTCGTGTGTGTGTGTGTGTGATTTTGCCAATCATAGCTCTGAGCATGCTGATAGGATGAAGAGGATATCTGGTGAGAAATGTTACTGATAGTGAGTGTCAGGATGTATCAGCAGAGATCTCACTGTCTGGACATTTCCCTGGATCCTATCAGGGCCATCTGAAGTTCTAACATCTGTGAAAGTGTGCTGGAATGCTTTCAGAGACAGACTCCCTCATGAGCAGAGGTGCATGAATAAGGGAATTTTTTGTTGTTTGTTTGCAGTTCTGGAAGATCAGAAAAGAGATTGATTTCAGGGTAATCCAAAGCACATATTTTAAAAATCACCCTCAGCAAACAAAATGAAAACTTGCAAATTGCAGTCATTCAATAGAAAGATTTTTTAGTGAAATAAAAACTAAGTTTCTTTTCAGCTTTTGATTTTTTGCTGGTATATATCCCAAAAATTTCTGTGCCTTTTTTTTCCCCTTTCAGAATGTTCATTTTCTTGAGTTAAAACTGATTGAATTGTGAATCCTACATTAATGAAATGTCTGGATTAAACCCACCAAACTGTATTTACTGTTTAAGAAACAAGGCAAAAAAACCCCTTTCATTCAGAAATTCAGCCAAATCAGGAAAAAAAACTCCTGATGTCATTTCACTTTTCTTGTTTTATTCAGCTTGCTATTAAAATAACTAAGGTGAATCATTATCCTAAATTAACTCCAGTTTAGTTTGGGACATAAATAACTTCCTAGAATTCATCTTTATTTTACCTGCACACTGCTGTCAGCTTTTACAAAACAGGCAGCATATTGTCCTCCTTATTTAACAGAACTTTAAAAGAATCTGAATTGGCTTCTTAAAGCAGAGCAAAGCAATTAACAGAGCCATGTCAAAGACAAATGTTTAATAGGATGTGATCACTTAAAATCACTTAATTCTGTGTCTGGCTGCTAAATATTGGTAAATCTAATCAGGGCTGGCAATAAATAAAATGCTTGTGACATCAGCAGTTCTGCCTGAGAACTTAACATGGAAAAACCAAGCCTCTTTATTATCAGTATGGAGAAATTGTTATTTTGGGGGCATGGGAGGCTTGCACAAGCATCCAGAAATCCAGTTCTTTATTCATAGCCATGGCTGAATTTGAAGATCTTGGCTGAAAATCACATGTTAACCTGCTCTGTGCTATTATCAGGGCGGGATATTGACTGTAGAGGTCTAAACAGTAAACACCATGGAAACACCTTTGCCTTGGCATTTCCAGGCTCTGCATGCAGAATGGGAGTGGGAGGCACAGCAGCAATCAACACATATATTTTAGGTTATCCATACTCCCCTCCACCCCTCTTTTTGAATCTGAAAAGGTTCTTGCTTCTAAAGTTACATAAAAGAACTGGATGAAAAAAACCCAAAGGCATTCATAACTTATCCTTTCCCAGACACTGAGTCCTGGAGGATGGCTGGGGCAAATGTAGCTGGAGGGGCAGCACAGCAAAAAAAAAGTTTTGATCAACAAAACTTACAGAAAATAAACTTACAGAACTAAACCTATTCAAAGCAGAACCTTCTCTTCATCAGAAAGACTCCAGAACTCTCATTCTTTGTTCAAAAGATGCAGGTGGTTTAATGGCATCAATAGAGCTTGTCCTGTTTTGCATATTGATGTAATTGAGATTGCAAATTGGTCCAGGAATACCCGATTTCCGAACAAAAACACTTGGCTGTGCTCCCCTTTGGCTCTTGTGCCCCCATGAGCAGGGGAAAACCTGAGCCATGGGCTAAGCACCCTGCACTGTGAAACAGATAAAAGATGTCTGTGTGGCAGGAGATGAGGCCCTAATGGATAACTTCAGAGGAGGTCAGGGATGGAGAACATGATGGAACCATTTGTCCATCTTTCAGCTGTGGCTCTTGTCCCCTGGGTGAGAGTGATGCACAGCTGCTGGGCTCCCACAGCCCTCTGGCTCTGTGCATGCACCACTCACCTTTCTGGCCATGCTGATGTCACAAGCCCCAGCCTGTTATCCCATTTAAATCAAAATATCTCTGACATTGCCTGGACTGAAACAGCAGCCTGGACTGGAATCAGCTGCTGAGCTCAGCCAAGCCCAGGGGATGGGCCCACCCAATCCTCTGGGCAGTCAGCAAAGCCAGGACCAGTCTGAGAACTGGACTTGCATTGCTCAAAGGATATTGTAATTTACTGAAAAAGAATTAGGAGCTTGAGGTCAGAAATACTACAGCTCCTTTACAGGTGGGAGAAAAAAGACTGGCAAAAGATAAACAGAAATGCTCTCTACTGAAATAAGTTTTCTTTTCTTTTTTTTTTTTTTTCCTAGGTACCTGTTAATTAGGATAAAAGTGGGAAACACTATCTAACAAGGTTCCTGGGAGCAAGCTGGAAAAAGCCTTAATGAATTCAGCATTACGAGATGGTTCCTAAGCAACAGAACATTTCAGCTGAATATTAACCCTAGTCACAAGGAGAGAAAAAAAATGGTCTCAAAAATAACCTAGAAGTCAGTTAATTAAGACAATGTCTCTTCTGTGCAGAAATACTCTTGGACATCTTAAGGCAAGCATTGTTTGGGTAATATTAGAATGAACTTGTGGCTGATAGATTAATTTCAGGACTTTTTGGAATTCACTTGCTGCTTTAGTATTAATGATAATTATGGCTGTTTACAATAAAGCACCTTAGAAGATGAGGCAAAGAACAACACAAAGATATAAATCCTGTAACATTAAATTTTATTGGAAGATACTCCCATGAGTGCACCATCTGTGAGTATGGACCCTCCACTGTGTATCCTTAGGCAGAAAAGAGATGAACATTTCAAAATAATGGTATTTGGAGTAAGAGCTGGAGATTTTAAGAAATGAGAGGAGCAACTCAAGGACTACATAACTATTTGGCTACTGTTGTGTAGTTGAATGAGTCCAAAACATTGCTTAGCACAAAAAGTGGGATCATGTACCTGAATATAGGTTATCACAAATGTCAAATAGCAATTGACCACTGGCTAAAGTGAAGAAATTCATTAAACCATGGAAATTTGGTCATTTTCAGTTATGTTATCACAGTCTCAGACAAGAATCATAAGTTCAGCACTCTCTTCTGTGCCTAAATAGGATTTAAGTTCTTAAAGTCCTATGAAGGACACAGCTTTTCATCCTTAAAATCATAACTCTTGCTCTTTGAGTATGCAACGAAGTTTTTGAAGATGTACAAGTAAATCAATTAATTTGTTTATGAAATAACATTAATCATAAATTCAGTCCCTTCAAAGGAGAGAAGCATCTAAGGCAATTTCTTCTTTATCCCAAATGATTTGAAAGGACTGCAAATACAAATTCACGTAAATCAAGAAATTGCAGTATGGGCTTATTTAATTAAATTACGCTGATTGCTGTATTAGAGTTTGTGTATTTGTGTGGAGGTTACCAACTTTCCTCTTCTCCACAAGCAAGGGAAACCCAGTTTTGAGCTGGCAGGGAAATGGTGAATGCTGGGACAGGGTCACTGGTGTGTTTTGGCAGCTCAGGGTGGAATTACCAGCTGCTGTTTGCTGGCTGCTCTCTCGGGGCAGTGTTCACAAGCTGCAAAGTCTCTGGACCAGATGTGCCCCTAAAAAATTACTAAATCAAGCAATTTCTTACAATGTGAAATATTAAAGAGTTTTTTAGTTTCAGTAGTCAGTTTGTAGCCTTGAAAATACTGCAATTCAACGGGAAAATCTGCCCTTAAAATGAATTTAGAAACATACAATGTAAGGCAGATTCTGTATGACTGCTAATCTGTAGCACTATTATCTAATAACAGTCTCCTTGGGTTTCTTTACCAGTTTTGTATGACATTTCTGATACTTAAGGGAAAATAAAAAAAGAAATTAAAGCTGTTCTTAAAGAAAAATGAAGTTAAAATGGAGTTTAAATTGTATCATGTGTGTAATGTACAGGTGAAACTTTTTGAAAGTGACTGCAAATGGTCCTCAACCCAAATCTTGAAAAACCTGCTTCAGAATTATTCTTCTGGGAAACAAAAAAAACCCGAGTAATTTCACATTCAGGTAAGAACAGGAAAGGTGATAAGTGATCTCTACTCTCACTGCAGTGCTGGTACTTTAGTGGAAATGTGTGAAACGTAATTGAATGGGTCTTTAAAGACCATCACTTAGAAGCTGATTATATTGAATATCTGTAAGTGTAACCACCTCCCTATTTCCCGGCGTGACAATGGCCAGGTTTGGATGGCTCAATGCTTCCTCCTGCGCCATCTGAGAATTGGAGCAGAAGAGCTTTGTCCATGACGGTGCCAGGAACACAGCCAAAGGAGGATCAGCTTTGGGCTGCTGTATTTCTCCACTGAATCCATCTCTCCTCGTGTCTTTCCTCTAAGTAGACTTAGGCGGTGGACAAGCCACAACCACCTAAAAATATCCTGCCTTCATTCAGTATAAAACATTAGGAATGTCTAGAACAGGCACTTGGATCCGACAGGCTGCACAGCCCCACAGACATTTCCCTGCCTGACATTTACCCCTCGTTCTGCAGGGGGCAGGGAGGGAGAAGGTGGCTCAGGTGAGGTAAAAGCATCCTCGGGGCAGGGAAGGAAGCCCTGAGCGTGACAGCACCGTGCAGCACGTTCTGCCTCACTAGGAGCTGTTAATTGTCCTCCATGTGGAATTAACTCTCCAGCCATCCCAACAGCTACTGCTGCATCTAAATCTTCGCTTTAATGGGCTCTCAGGGAGCAAGCGGCTGCAACCTGGACTGTGCTCGGCACTCCATCAATCTTCCCCTCATCACTCGCACGTCGTGCAGCGATCCCGAGGAACAAGGATGAGAGCAGAGCTGCTTGCCCTGGCTGTAATTCCCAACCCTGAGCTGCCTCTCTGATGCTCGGAAAGGGAATTTGGAGAGAGCATCTCTCACAGTGGATAAAACCCAGTGGAATGGTCAGAAGAGAAAAGAGGGTTCTGGTCTGGGCATCAGAAAACAAAAATATCTCTGGGAGTGCTACAGAGAAAGCAGAAGCAGCTATGAGTTTCCAAGCAGGAGCAAGCTCTTGATTTAAAAGGCTAATTTGATGCATTAGGGACACGTTTTTGCTGTAAGGATTCAAAGATCTGTTCTGCTTCTGTGTTCTCACAGTGCCCAGCACAATGGGATTCTGGAAATAAACAGCACTAAAAGAGATTGGTTTGAGAAAGCAGCAAGAGAAGGAGCTCACTGGGAAGAGTAGGGGGATAGGCTTTATTTCCATGCACATCAGAGGGTCCCGTCCTGAGAAAGACGTTTGGGTAATCTTAACTGGCCAAGCATGCCAGCCCTTTGATCAGGGATCTGAAGTGTGTGTACACAACTCTGAGCATCCAGTAATTGTTTATAAGAAGTGAAGAGTCAAGGTGAACAACGTTCACCATGTGTTGAAGGCTTGAATTGATTCCCTTAAAACTGCCAGCTAAATAGTCCATCTGGCAAATAAAAACTCACAAAATACTTGTGCAAACAGGAAAAAAAAATCAGTTGATAGATGATACTGTTTACATGGAATAAATTCTGCTTCTCTGCTCTGAATAAAGTTCACAGCTGAGCAACTGATTTCACAAGAGATAGGTGGGAAGTGAGCTATTTTTTTCCCCCTGTGACCAAATTACACACTTTCCATTCACACTTCTAGGTGCAAGAATAACCTTTCTGCAGGGATTATTTTTTAAACAGTTTAATTAATATTTGTTTGCCTTGAGTAGTTCTCAGAAACGGGGAGGGGGAAAAAAAAGAAGACAGTGTAGCAACACAGAAAAAAGAAAAGCCCAGCGTTACTTTAACACTGACAACAAAAGTCACCCTTAGATGAATTAGTGATAAACTCCTGGGGAAGATTTCAGCTCCATATGGTGATATTTAATATTAGTCACGTAGGATCGGACAAATCAACTGCACATCCTGCGGTACCTGCGGGACCCGGTCCTGCCTGCTTAGCATTCCACTGCGACCACCTGTGAAACGCTGCCATTGTCTCTCCTGATAGAAATAAATAACCCCAGAATGCCAAACGGGAAGGGGTGGGGCTGGGAATGATAAATTCTGAGTCAGAGGCAGGCGTGTGCGAAGGGCTGTGGCTGTGATTTAGGGGCGCTAATGATTCCCGACAGAAAGAGCCCGTGTTGGCAGCGTGTCCTACCTGATGAAAACCAGGTGTCCGAGGTGCTCTGTGGCTTCACAGGTTCCATGTCTCTGGCCCACTTTCTCGTTTCTAAATGCTTAGTTAGAAAAACACCTCTCTCTTCACTCCGAAGGGTAACTTTTAGCCTCCAGGTCAGTGCACACAGATTTAGCCCACGGCTGCACACAGCTCAGAGCATCCATGCTCGAGTTTTGGGGTTTGGGCTGATCTCACTGGAGAAGACAAGGCAAGAGCAAATGCTTGTCTGGGCTCTGCTGTGTCCTGAACAGCTGTTCTGCAAGCCTCTGCGTGTGAGAAACTCACTTTCTTTGAGGAATAAGCTTCTCTGTTTGTTTTCGCTCCCTGGTGCTCACACCAGAACAAGCAAGCCTGGCCAAGCATCCTGACTCTTGGAGTGAAACCCAAAAGCTGGAAGCGTTTGACTCTGCTCAGCAGGAGTGACTGAATCATTCCTCTCTCTCTGATGGGACCATCACAAGCCCTCTCCAATTACCCTGAAACTACCAGCATACCCAGAGCTGTTTTCAGGAATGGAATAGAAGTTGTGTTTAATCCATGCTGGTTTTTGCCACGCAGCACTGCTTCTCTCTCTTGAATATGACATTCACAGGAAAATAAATTAATACAATCCTCTCCCAGCACCTGACTCACTCATTTTACCTATACATGCACTGCTGGTACATAGATTTTGCCACAGATCCACAAAAATACTTTATTTGGGGCTTGGTTTTTCAAGCCCACTGACAGTGCATCCCTGAGCTGTTCTCTCCAAAGCCCCTCACTGTGCAGAGCTGCCCTGCTGTTCCCAAAGTCCACTACTCACAGAATACTCCAAGGTCATGTGAGATGTGCTGCCAGGGGAAACCCCTGCCATGCAGAGGTTTTTCTATGGATTTTAAGTGATTATTTTCCTAAAATGATAGACATAGCAGCCACCAATGACAATAACACTGCACATGTTTGGCAGAGGCAAAATCTGGGCCCTGCCTGAGATGAATAACCTGGGCAGTGGCTTAGGTTAAATTCCACCCTCACACATGTGAATACCCCCCCACACACACCCAGCACAGACAAATGGCCCACGTGCACTTACACAATACTTATAACCAGAGTTATTCTTCCCCTGCCCTCAGCCAACTTATTCTTTAGTTTCCTACTGTCCTGAAGTCCATCAAAGCCAGTTGCCATGGAAATGGTTGTGATGTGCTTTCTCAATGTCCTCAGCCATGAGAGCATATCAAGAGCTCTCTCTGCTGGCCTGGAATCACCATCATCTCTCATGGCTCCAGATGGCCGTGCTTGTGGTGGTACCTGGAAGCTCTCAGAGGTGCAGCCTGTGTTTCCAAGCATTGTCAGGGCCTGGAGTCTGGCAGTGCAGCTCCTGGTTTTGAGCTGTCTGGGAATACTCAGCTTACCAATAAGCTGTAATGTCCAGCCCCTGTGTTCTCACAGCCTGTTTGTCATTCAGTGAAGAGCATTTAGTGATGCTACCAGGGGAGCAGGGGGAAGGAGGAGCTGTGCCTGTGCTGGCAGTGCTACAGAGAGCTCCAAAGCAAGACTATGGGAAGCTGCAGGGGTATGAGAAATAATGTTTGGGGTTTTTTTCTATTTCAGCAGTGCTGTCAGCCTAGGAAAATTGGCAGTGGCCTAATCCCTTGCCTGAGCAGTACTTTTTTTCATTTGAGCACAAGGTTCTTGTGTAGGGTGGGAACACACACAAGCCCTTTTTCCACGCTTGCTGTAACAGCATTAGGAGGACTGAGATCACTGTATGACTGTTGCTTTTCAGACTGTCAGTAATCCTTCCATGGGTTGAGCATGCTTTGCTGCCTCCCAAATATTCCCAGGAACAGCAGAGCTAAGGCTTATTATTAGCATAATTTATTATTAGTATTGCCTCCCTAACATACAGGTTTTTAGGAGACCTGCACGGGACAAGAGCCTGACACTAGGTACAGAGGTTCTTACAGGCAAAGGGTTTGCCGAAGCCAGTTCTGCTTGCCTTCCACAACAGGACCATCAACAGACCCAATCTGTGTACCAGCCCTCTGATTTCCCTCTCTGCTTGGGTGTCCATTGTCTGTACACCAGAAACCCACAGGAAAAGGTGGTTTTGCAACTGGCACCCAGGGACCACCCCCAAAACAAACCCATCTCTTCCACCTTATGTGTGTCATAAAGCCAGCCTCAAGGAGCTGAGCTCTCAGAAACCCCTTGAAAAACATCAGGATCTGACTTATAAGTGGTGTAATTACGATGTTACGAAGAGACAAAGTAAGATTTAATTAATTGGGTGGTGCTACCAAGCTCGCTCTCTGCTAAGCACACAGCTGAAGAGCTGAGCAGGCTATTCCTCAGAAAAGGTTTGATTTCTTTTCCTCACTGTCATGGTGATGGCATCTCTCTGATGGACACAAGAACAGTGAAACAGCAAAGACAACCACTCGTTCTCTGCCTTCCACTCCTTGCAGTACAAGCTAATTGCTCTGCTTTAGCAGAGCCCAGTTAGACCTTTCTATGTAAAAATAATAACTCCCAGAGTTGTGTGATACTGTGGGGATTTTTTGAAGGTTTTGGTTTTAAAATGTTCTCTACAGAAGTGTATGACTCTGGATGAAATCTGCATCTAATCTGTGCACAAATATCCAAGTTACTTTCTAGCCCCCGAACCTGGGTTGAAGTTGCTTGGAGTCATAAAGAATAACTCGGTTTTTGTTTTCTCCAACAACTGTAGGTTTTTGCTCTCCTTTATGAAAAGCAGAGAAAAAAATTCACCACAGATTATTTAAGAGGGAAACATATCAATTATATGTTGCAATAGAAGGATAAGGGCAGAGGGGGCTGCTGGTCTTATCATCTGAAAATCTTAGCAAGCACAAGGTTGACCAAGCACAGATTATTTTCCCTCCAATCCTGATTCACAGTTAATAATTGGCATAAAAAAATCAGTTGGAACCACAGTGCACAGAGTGGCCTTGGTAAATGATTCTCTTCCATGAACTTATTAGAGCTGATTAAAGTCTTGCCATTGATTTTTTGGGCCATCCTGGGGAGACCAGACACGAGGTCAAGCACACAATGGATAAGTGTATCATTAAATCCAGTCCTTTTGGGAGTTAAGAAGAAATGCCAAGTAGCTACATGGAAGTTTTAAGAGCCCATCCTGTGATCTACCTGTTCCATAATGTTTCATTTTGACAACAGCCACCCCCCTCACATCCTACGTCCCAAACTAATGAGATATTTACTCACTGAGAAGAGAGCACTGTGCCAAACTCCAGCTCACAATATTTCCAACTTGGGGGAACACAGCCAGGCTTATGAGACCATTTTCCAGCCCTTAAAAAGGTTTTAGTTGTCGTGCCTTATTTCCTTCCCACCCATTCTTTGGTCTCCTTAACTCAAAAGCTTGGTACAGGAACATTGGGAATGGGTGTATAGCATCCCAGAAAGGAAAAGATGTTGCCAAGAGCAGGTTTTGAGCAAAGATTATCCCAGATTTTTCCAAGAACAACCAAATTACTCTAACTGCAACCTCCTGTAGGATCAGTGGAAATATTTCCAGGGAGCAGTTGATTTTGCTTCCCTGTGGAGGTGCTGGTGTCTCTCAGGTAGTCAGTCCAGGGCAGCTGAGCACCTTGACTGGTATTTCACCTCATTGCTGCCATGGACTTCCAGGGGTTGGGAAGGAAGAGCTTTTGGGCTTTTATTACTTATCAATGCAATCCTTGCTCCCATATGAGACAGCACAGTGACAATAGGACAGTCCTTGCTGCCCTCTTCTGTGTTCTTGGGGATGTCAGCCCCAGGAAGACATCAAATATCAGGTGAGGGGATTTTGAGATTGCATGCAGATTTGAGGAAAATGCCATCCGGACTGTTAAAAATCCTCAGACACTGCAGTTATTCTTCTGAAATTTATGCAGAAGTTTTTAGGTGTGGGGTACCACAACAAGGGGCTCTTTGACCTATATTTTGGATGCCTGGGTTGTGTGACAGACTGTCCAAGGCGAGGCACAGGCTAATGGAACAACATCAAAGCTCCAGCCAACATTAGCCTTTTTCTGTGAGCAGCCACACACACTCAAGGGCCACTAAGCCATCCAGCATCGAAATCACACCAAGCACAAGTTTGGATCAGGCCCATTTCCCCACTTTCTAATCCTCTGCACCTGGCACAGCAAAACTCTGGCTGTGTGAGTGGATGGCCCGTGAGTGAAGCCTGGAGGCACCTGCTGCTCCTGCTGTACCTGAGCAAACCTCTGCCTGGGAGCTTGGGATACATCCAGCTTCCTCCAGCAACGATGGCAAGATGCTGCTCCATGCAAACCTCATTTGCATTCCTACTCTAAATCTGTTTCAGCTCTGCCATCCATATGTTTATCAGGGAAGAAAGGCAGAGCAAGGAAAGAGGGAAGCAGCTGAGTGTCTTTTCTCAAATCATTGCACCTCTCATTTCAACTTCCATTTCATGTTGACTTCCCCCCTCAAACCCCCCAAAGTGTTTTCAAAACCTTCCTCCTACTTCCTTCTCCTGTTCACTTGCTTCAGATCTTTATTAACACTACAAGCCCATTCCTGGAAATGTTTTCCCTTTGCAAGGACATCAGATTTGAAACAACAACAAACAGCATGGCATCTTTTAATCCACCAGCACTTTTGCTGCTGCTTCATAAATGATTCTGGTTGAAACTCAGATCTCCTGGGTTGACTGATGGCAGAACCACAGAGGAAGTGAATAGACAATGATCTCGGAGAGCAAAGGCTTCCCAGTGGTCAGGAGAGGACACACTGGTTTGATGGGAGTGATTTAAACCAAAGAAATACTTTTTTGAGGTCCCTGCATTTTTGAGGTTGAGCTGGAGAAGAGGGACAGAAGCTCACTGCAGTGCTCAGCAGTGACTCCTGAGAATTTCATGCTCAAAGGTGGGAAAAAAAGGAATCTGTGAACACCTAAAATCTGTGAGGTGCAAACCAGCTTTTTCTGGAGAGGTGGTATGAAGAAATCTAGGAGTCTCTCAATGTTTTGATTCAGCTTTCCTTTTAAACAAAACTTTTTGAGGTCCTATTTTGGAGGCTTACGGATTTTTCTTTTAAAGGTTAAGCCAAAGGTAAAAATGAAATGCAAATTTTTCAATTCAGCTCAAGTAAAATGGGTTACCTGACTGGGGAACTTAACCCTGTGCTGCCCATTTCCTCAGGTCAGCCAACAGGGTGAGAGTGGCAGGCACTGTCCCAGCCCAGGGCACCTCCCAGCCCCTCATCTTCCCTCAAACAGGGAGTGCAACTTTGAAATGAGGGGTTTCCTTCTGGCAATGGAGTGATGACATCCAGATCTCTCTGCTCAGCTCCTTCCTCCACCACTGAAGTGAATAACAAAGCAGAGCAGTCACTCATTTGTGTGCAGACAGCTCCAGAGCCCCGTGGGGAGGGTCCAGGCTTGTTTCCTGCTTTGGAGGGAGATTGCCTATTTTGCCAGGTGCCTGTGTTTGGTTATTTTGCTTTGTGTGAGACTATGAGCATTTCCCCCTGATGTCAGCTGAGCTTTCCTGTCCCTTCTGGTGTGCTGTGGGGTCTTCTTCACTGGCTCACCCAGGAGTTTTAGGCAACAGCCACATGACTCTTGGAAAATCTAGGACACAAGAGACATCCTATCTCTCCTGCTGCCTTCCCTTGTGAAGAACAGCTGTGGGGTTTTGCTTTCATTTCTCACTCCAGGTGTGGGGTGGAGGGCAGTGGGACTTGTTCTTTGAGGAGCTGCTCTGCAAATATTTATTTGACACCTATTTTCTGTAAGTCTGCCTCTGCTGGGAAGGACAGGACTCGTGGATTCAAAATTGCCCCCTCTATGCCTCAAACAGCTAAATGGTGACTTAAAGATCTCAGAAATCAACCTGCATCTCTCTCAGACTCTGCCATTCTCAGGGATGTTTGTGAAACAGGTCAGTGCAGTGGCACAGGGAACTGAAGTTTAAGTGAGCAGAATTCCTTCCCCATCAGGCAGTTTTCACTAACTTCCTCCCACAAAGAATTTAGTTTAGAGTTAATTGAATTAGCAAAGGCCTTCAAATATTTCCACGAGGGACTGGGTTCATTTTGGCCTTACAAAGCCAATCAAATCATCAGAGAAGCAGAAAAAACAGTCAGTGACTCACATTAATCATCTGAGAGAGGAAAGGGAAAAAAACCCAACCAAACAAAATAGAAACCAAAAATACCAGAAAGGCAGAAAACACCCAGACTGCAACTCCCAGAAACTTGGCTCACCCCAGACGTGGAGCACTAGATGAAAAATTGACTCTCTGAATTGCATTATAGATTTTGAAGATGGGTCTGTTTCTGAGAGTCTGAGATTGAAAGTCTGGTACGTGCTGATGGGGTTTGCTGCAGCAGGGACTGGGTTATGCTGGGGAGCTCTGGAGAGCACAAGCCCAGGGATCTCAGGTGCCAGGGGGTCTCTGCTCATTAACACTCTGCTCAGGGTGCTGGATTTGTGGCAGGGACTCAAACGATTTCCCCCTTGCAAGTAAAACAAGCCAGAGGTGCAGACAGCAGGAACGTGGGCATGGGTGTGCAGCCCACAGATTGGAGGGGGTGCCTGAGATTTGTAAAAGCGTTTTTATACATCTAGAAGGGTTTATTTTGTTGGTTTGGAGTCTTTTGTTTGTTTGTTTTTGTTTGTTTGCGTTTTTTCCTGTGGTTTTTGGTTGTTGTTTTTTTGTTTTGGGGGTTTTTGTTTGTTTGGGCTTTTTTGGTTTTTTGTTGTTGTTGTTGCTTTGGGTTTTTTTTGGATTTTTGTTGTTTTTTTTTTTCCAGAGCTAAAAGCAGGACTGACTTCCTCAGCTTTCCTGCCTGGGATTAATTAATGGAGGAGCTTTGACTTTTCCAGGTGGGTGTCCATCCTCCCCCTCAAGGAAGCACGTGAGCATCCCTCACCACCCTAGACAAGTCCCAGCCATGGCTGGATGTGACACCTGTGTCACACACCTGGCACCACATGTTCCCCTGCACATTTGCTCCTCCAGTTGCCATAGTAAAGGTGCACCTCAGAGTGCTGCAGGCTGCAGTCACCCCTGTGAGTTAAATCCCTGCAGCTTCTCACCCCAGATGAGAACAAAACGCCTGCCAGAACCTGTCAAGTCAAAGGCAGTGCTACGAAATGCAGTCACAACAGGAAAGGCTGATAAAGCTACCTGGTTTATTCCCCTGCCAGGAAAAGAATTTAGAACAGATCTCAGGCCAATCTCTGCATCTCTTTCTGGTTTTTATTTTTTAAATGAGTCTCTTGTGGAAGGCACCAGACTGAAAGCCCACCTTTCTTCCCTGTTTTGGTTCTTCACACTCAGGTTTAGAGCTGGTAATTTAATTTTTTTTAAAGACCAGTCACTAGCTCCTTTAAGAAAAGAGTCTGTATAAGACAAAAAAGGAATAATAAAAAGGCTGAGTTTTAATTAATTTCCTTGTTCAAAAGATTTCAGAAGATCTTTTGCATGTCAGGGGATTTTGAGTTGCTCTTTTTGGGTTTTTTTGTGGTTTTTTTAAATTGGGTTTTTGTTTGTTTTGGGATTTTTTGTTTGCTTTGGGTTTTCCTGGGTTTTTTGTTTGTTTTTGGTTTTTTTATCCAAAAAACCCTTGCTTTTTCTTACTTAGCTAGAGAGTTAGTAAGGATTTTTACATAGGGTAAAAAATAAATCAGTTTTCAGAATAAGAAAAGATGTTTCAGACAGCCACAAGATATCCAAATTAATGAAACAAAAGATTCTGTCTCAAAAAACATATTAAGATGAGGTTTTTCCTCCAAAAGCGTGGGACAGAAATGATTTTGAAAGACTTGAATCATTTGATGGGACAAAAACCTAATTTTGCAATTGTACTACAAAAGCCCTGGGAAGTAAAAGATGAAAAGAGAGCCCTGTATTTCACTTCTATAGTAACAAAAATAATAGAAAGGAACAATTATTATTTTATTGGTAGGAAATGGTTATGCTAATTTTGATGGAATAAATGGGCATGAAATATCAAAGTTAATAATATGTCCAAAGCAAGTAAAACACTAAAAATTTCTAAATGAACTTCAGAGACTTTCTTTTTGTTACAGACAGTTTAGTAAGCTATGACAAGCTCTAGTGGCAAGCAACCACAATTAAAAATCATTTTATTCTTTTATTAAATATGCAAAAAAATTATCTCAACTAGAAGTCCTTGCAGTGTAGAAAATAATGTAAACCTTTCATTGTACAAGATCTCTTATTCCCTATTTCTCTAACAACAGCTTCTGCAGCGTAAGATGACCCCTCTAGACACTCTTTTAGATGTATTTAAATATGGTATTTATGCGAAAAGAGAAAAATAAAGTGTTGTGAAGTTTGTGTTCTTGCCCTTATTTTAGAGGGCAATTTATTAAAAACAAAATAAGATCAACACATGAGGAAACATGATGAAAGAGAAAAGAGCAAGAAAAACAGTAAATAATGAGACCTCAGGGCTAGAAAAGGGCAGGTGGATTCTTGGACACTTTAACCTGTCAGAAACAGGGCAAAATCATAGGCACTGCTGGATGTTTCAGACAGTGCTTTCAGCTGTGTTTATCTTCACTGTTCTGTGATGCCATCAGAGAAATGCCATTTTCCTTGAATATTTTTTTTAATTTTTTTTGTTTGTTTTTAATGTGGAGGTGTGGTGGTGGTGGTGTAGGACAAATACAGTAGGGGAAAGAAATAAAAGGAAAAGAGAAAAGAAGAACCCCAGCTCTGTGACTGCAGGGCTGTCTGCAGTTTGGCTGAGCCAGTGGAGACCTTCTGTCATTTGGAGCTTTCTCTAGAGCTCATTGCACTGAATTTCTTCTTCCTGAGCAAGGTGACAAAGGCCGGAGCTGTCACAGTGACCAGAGTGTCCTGTGGCCTCAGCACCTGCAGTGGAAAAGCCCCTTTCACCCCTGCTCCTCTTGTCTTCAGCATCACACAAAGGATCCTCAGGGATGCAGGCAAAAGGCAGACTGACCTCAAACCACACAAAGTCAGCCAGCAGAGGAATAAACAAGGAATAACCCAGATGTTCCTTGCCTCATGGACTGATTCCCTGGTCACTGAGATACACCAAATCCAGGGTATTCCCATTCCCACAGCTCTGGAAAAGGCCAATAAGCCATGGCCAAGAAAGTTCAGGCCTTCCTGTTCCACCTTCCACTTGACACTTTCTCTGCTGGTGATGAAATAATCTGATTAGATAAGTGAGTAATTACCAAGATTCACTCACTACCCATATTTTCATATCACAGCCAAAGTCAGAGGTGCTGGAAACCGTGAAGTGCCTGCTGAGAGCCTGGTTCAATTCCCACGGTCCAATTTTAATCCTGAAACCAAAATACCTGAACTGTCACCTCCTTGCACTTTCCAAAACCCTGCTTGTTTTTCCCTTTCTGTGAGAGCCCTCTTTCTCCATCAGGGTTTTGCCTGACCCAACCACACACTCAGGTGTGTTTCCTTCCTCTCCTTTGAGTATGATGGAGTTTGACTGGTGCCCTGCAGCTGGATCATTCCCAACATAAATCACATCAGGACATTTCTGACTCCTGTGACAGATATCCATGAACTGGCATTCAAGCAATGCTGCCATAAGCTCTTACTTGAACCTTACTGGCAGAAATACTCAAAATTTGTGGAAAACATAAGAAGTGAATGATGAGAGCTTGTTCAAAAACCTGAATAAATCCTCACCAGGGAAAACGGAAAGGCCGTGTTGTTTTCATAGAGCTAATATTAATTTACTGATTCCTTGATTAAAACAAGAATGGAAAAATGATTCCCAGCAGGTTCCTCTTCTCTTGCTAAGTTAATAGCAGGGATGCCATTACACTGAAAATGATACATTTGATGCTAAATCCTAGATATGTGTTCATTTCTTCATTCAGCCATGTTCCACTGGGCTGGGACAATCTCCCTGCATTCTTAGATTGAAAAAGAAGGGTGGAAACAGCAACTCATCATTATGGGTTCTAACAACTGGCTGTTAACCCAGCAGCCTGGTGTTATGAAATAAACCTGGAAGAGCAGCACAGCAGCAACCTAGAGCTGTTACTGCTCAGCCACCATGGCCAACAGAGTGGGAGCAGAGAGCAAAAGTGACTTGGGAAAGAAAGGGTGATGGGGGATCTCCAACTCCAGAGAGGGAAGGAGGCCACCATAAACAAAAGACAGATATATGATCAAAGCATGATCAAATGAACTCAGTTCAGGCAAGGACAGACTTTGGGAAGGGCTCCTGGGCACGTGGAGCCCAGCAGTGACCCCTGTTACTTTCAGTGGTATCTCTCCATCTCTCTGACATGTGTTTGGTCTGGCAGAGAGTGTTTTGCCTCTTTCTGGTGCTCAGTAACTCAGATTGGCATTAGTATTAGTAACAATTGCAGGTCCTCAAAGGCTTGTGTCCTTCACAGAGATCTGCTCTTATTTATTGCATGTGCTGCCATTTTGCCCTTCCTTTCCTCTGCTCCTTTTTGGCTGAAGCAAATTATTAGAAATCAAGAATTGCTTTCACAGGAACCCCAATACCTTCTGAGAAGGGTCATGAGGTGAAAAGAGGAATATCCAGCTGCAAAACACCTTGTCCAAAATGCCTTCAGACACGACATGCTGCCTGGTATTCAGCTAATGCTTTCTAAAAGTCTCAAATCTCCACTGGACCCTGGATATATTTGCCAGTCTCTGCTACACTTGGACACCTGAAATGCCACAGCTATGTTCAGGTATCTGATTTTCTCTCAAAATCCCTGTGGCTTTGTATCAGTTATGTAAGGGGGACATTTACTTTCCAGAGGAAAATTCAATCTGTGAGCCAAGAAACTCGAAGACAAAGGGCCTGATGAGGCACAGTTGAAGTGTGCAGGAGCTTTGCACAAGTGCCCAGCTCAGGTTGGTTATCACCACTCAGCAAAACCTTGGCTGTTCCATATCAAAGACTGATCCTTCCTGTGCTGCCAAAATGACACAGTGCTGATAGACAAATCCTGCTCGTTATGCACCACAGCTGAGTGCTGCCCACACACGCTGCAAGTACCTAAGGGGAAAATGGGCTTAACAACAGAGTGAGAGCACAGATCCTCAGAGCACAAGAAAGCATCCAGCACGTGTAGTTCAGAATCAGCAGCCTTTGGAGAGCTGAATGCATTTGAGGAGGCCACTGCTACCAGCTGTGCTTCTCTAAGATGAATTTGCATTTAGCACACAATTAATTTCCCTTGCACAAATGAAAGGGATGTTGGGTTCCTCAGGGACAGGCATCCCTGCAAGCCTGGCCACCAGGCAGGAGATGTTCCTCATCACAGATTCTGGGTCAGCTTGGGGCAGGGAGGATGTGTTTCATTTCAAATATTAACCAGGATAAGCAATTTTTGTTGGATTCCAGAAGCTCCTCGGGGACAGAGTCCTAGTTGTAGGGAATGTGCAAGCACTGAAATTCAGCATTGATTGCCTGTGTTACTTGTGCTGCTGCTGTGTCTCCAAAATCAACGCAATGTTAAGCAGTAAAAGCCATTATAAAACTCAGCTGTTTAGCTGGATGTGTAATGTACTCAGATTTATGGTCAGGTCTGCCCTGTTCCCAATAACCAGAATCAAATGAAGGTGTGGCTTGCAGCAGAATATAACTTATATATTTGACCAATTGTGTCAAATTGTCTGGAGGGGCAGTGTTTGGGAATAAACCATGTGTACCCAACAGTGTCTGAGCTTCCCAGCCTGGAAAGCAGATTTGGTAGCTCAAGACAGAGTGTGACACAATGCAAAAGCAATTCTGAGGATCAGGAATGCAGCACTAAGTATCTAAATAATATTATAACCTATAATGCTGTAGACACAGACCAGCAAGCTGTAGAATAGCAGGGAAAAAAAGCACAGATAAAACCCAAAATGAGAGCGAGCCTATTTTTTTTTTCTGAGCAGATCCTTTAAAAGACCTTTTGAGCTTTTGAGTCCTCTGTGCACAAAGCCAGCATAGTTGATAAAATGATGGATGATTGGACCAAGCCTGGCAAACATCAGAAGAACCCACACCACTGAGCTGCAAGACTTTTTCTGCTGTGTCCTGGAACAGGCTTCGAGCTGGCATCCAAATCTGTTGAGTTTGGCCATGGCTTTCCCCTCAAACAGAGCTGTGGAGCAGCACAGTGGAGCAGTTGCATTCTGCAAGGGGAGCTCAGAGAGCAGCAGCTGATGGGGGGAGGCAGCTCCCTGCACTTATTGCAGGGCTCAGGGGTGAATTCCGGCTCCCAGCAGCATGTGGAATTTGCAGTTCGCTGCAAACACTTTCTGCTGATTGTGTCACACTCAGTTTCCTAAGGAGGAAGCAGGGGAACTCAGCCTTATTTGCATGAGTTTCACATCCCTCTCCTTGGCTGAGAACACACTGTGCTGTTCGATGGACAGCTCCTTTCTGATTCACTGCTAATTATGTTTTACAGCCGGAATATGGTACTTATGTCAAAGCTGATGGGTAAAATTCTACTGAGAAGCAACAACATTTTGTAGCATTCTCCTGTTGTTCATTTCCATGACTTCCCTTCATTTTTTTTCCCCTCAAGGCTCATTTTCCAGGCACTAGTCGTTCTGGAGAGAGATGTTCTCACCTCCGTGATGCTTACTTTTGACTAACTGCCATATTCTTCTTTTATTTGTTTATTTATTGTACATTTGCAGGCATATGGTGACAGAAAGGGAAAATAAGGAGAACAGGTTTATCATTTGTCTAAAGCAGCTGGAAAAGAGCTGTGGTATCTGTCTGCAGGTAGACCTTCACAGTAACAATAATCCTTTTGCACAGGAGAACAGGACCATACAGGTTTAGAGACATTCATATTTCCAAGATTAATTCAGGCCCTCTGCTACAGGAAAGTGCTTCTGCTATGCTGTGTTATCCCCACATGCAGAACCTCTCCTGGACTACATGTCAGGGGAGAATAGTCCCCAGTCAGCCTCCCCTCTCATCCCAGACAAAAGCCACCAGCAAGAGCTGGGCAGTTATCTCTTAGACCCAGACATCTCTGAAGGGACTATCCCAAATTTAGGGATAGTTTGGCTTGCTAACTTCTCCCAAGAGGCTCAAAGAAGGCATCCCTCAATTGCAAATCTGACCTAATTTCTCCTTCTGCCACCAGCTCACAGCACCACACAGCCCCTCCCGAGGGAGAAGGGCTGGAGCGACTCCTCCCTACCCAAAGGAAGAGAGGAAGAGAAATTTCAGAGGAGACAAGGTGCAGGGCTGCAGAGCACCAGTGCTGCTGGGCTGAGCTGCACATCACTCTCCTTGCCTCCCATTATTTTCTCCAGCTGCTGTTGGAGCTGTTCCTGGGGCTGGATGATTCCCTGGCTATTCCATGCTGGAAAGGGCAGTAGGACTCCAGGCCAGACAGATCTGACATTTCTTTGGGAGAGGAGAGGAGGGAGAGGGAGAGGGAGAGGGAGAGGGAGAGGAGAGGGCAAACCAACAGCAGCAGC